>CM026204.1:22279276-22320285 GCA_014839995.1 Xenentodon cancila | reverse complement strand
GTGTGATTTATTTGAATAATCTCCTCTAAAATGGGTCCTGAAAGGGAAAGTCCCATAAATACATATGAAACAGGTCCAGCTGCAAAAGAAAGAAAGAAAAATGAACATTTCCACTGCTTTCAGGTGTTAACTTCCCACGGTGCCTCATTAGAAAAAAAACACAGTTTTTTTGTTTTGTTTCTGGGGTTTTTTTGTTGTTTTTGTTTTTAAAGACCAAATCAGAGTTTGTGTCAGGTGCAAAATGATAGCAAATCTTTTCCCAAATCTTCAGAGTCCCATGATGAGAACTTCATAATTGCAAACATATCTTTGTGTGAATGTTTTTTTAGTGCTTAATAGATTGGATGAAACCACAACTAGTGTCACTTCAGTGTCTGATAGTAAATAAAATCACTTTACTTCTCATGTAGCCTCGAAGCTCTTTGTCATCCATATAGTTATGAAACAACTGTTACGCACAACTACTGAAACAAATACATCACTGGACAACACGGTTCATAACGTTTTCAGTGTAAACCTCCAAACCCAAACACATAAAAATGCATTTACCTGGATTAACAAGACCCCATGAATTCAACATTTGATAAACATCTGCAAAAGAAAAAAAAAATGAAAAAATAACTACCATCAAAATTACAATTCTAGCATTTCTACCACCGAATGAGAAAAATATGTCTGTGCCTTTAAAAGTTCTTGTTTCACTATTAACAGCAAGTTGGTGAGGCTTGGCGTGGAACGGGTGGGGGCTGGAGGGGGTTCTGCTCCTCTGTTTAAAAAACCCTGAGGTATTAGGGTGGACTAATCTTTAAAAGGTTAATTTATTCATAGAGATTTTGACAGAGATGTATGGCTGAACCAACATCTCAGGCACCTCTTCCCAGAGGGAGACGGCTTGTGCAAAGAACAGAGAGGAAGACGGGGAGGGGAGGAGGATGTGGGGGGAGGCAGGCAGCAAGATGGAGTGCACAGGAGAGAGAGCGGGGAGTCAACACGCTATAAACACAAACACATAATTACTTCATCGGGGCTGACAATGACTCTGGCCTTTAACCCAGTACACTTAGAGCTCCCCCAAGTCTGTCCTCGTAGCTCAGGAAGGAAAACGTAAACCAAATGGAGACGTACTAAAAACCAAGCACACGTGTTTGTAAGGTTTGACGGTCTCATTGTTTGGAATGAGCGTTTTTTTTTTTGTTTTTCCCGGTACTGGAAGGTTAATATTTATGGAGCAAAATGCTTCGAGTACAGTCAGTTTGTGTTGTTAATCTGCTGCTACTGCAGAGGCACTTGTGTCGGGAAAATGGGATCTACCACCCGCAACTTTCATGTCACCGGGCGTAAACCGCCCGCGATGCAGTAAAACTTCAAGAGGCAAGGATTCTGCACAAAACATGGGAGCCACCAGCACCTTGGCTTCGCAAAGAGACATTTAATCAAATTATCAGCATTATTCAAATGAAACAACCATGAACTTAGTCTAGCTTTCTCGCATTACTAATGATTAGCTGCTGTGCTTATGTGAACTATTTAGCTGGAGGGGACAGAGTGAGGAGTTTTTTGGTCAAAACCAGCTGCACAAATTCACCGCTGCAACAAGAGCTATGGAAAAATTATAGGAAGTGGTTATGGAGAAGAGGGGAATGGGCTACTTGACATTAGGTGATTCAAGTACACACATTCACTCCGTCTTCCTTATTTTGTTTACACTACCATTTTGCTGCTGGCAAAATAACCGGACATCCCAGCGTATATAAATATACTACATGTGGTGATGCGGTTATGTTGCTTAAAGGAACAGTATGTAGAATTTAAAAACGTCTAGTGTGGAAGGACAAGTTAATTGTCATAAACTACCATTGAAAAGTATTCAGGAGAAACTTCAAAGGCGACCAAAAACACAAAGAAGTAAAGGCTTTGTTTACCAGGACACTATAGAAACATTATTGTGTAAAGGTAGTTTTAAATGCATAATTTGCAAAATACTCATGAAAAAGCAATGTCTTAGTGACTATTTTTTAAGGGTTAACTGGAAGTGATCCATTAAAAAAGAAGATTGCATAGACATGGACACAGAAAAAAAATGTTGCTTTAGATGCAACAGCTGTAAAATAAGAGGCATTGCAAATTACATTTTATTAATCACGCTTTTTTTTTTTTTTATAATTTCCTACAGACTGCATCTCACATTGAAAAAATAAAAACTCTTAAAAAGAAAGCTCGGTTACTCAGGTACAGTTTCCACAAAGTGAAGATTAAAATAAACAGTAAATATATATATTTAAGTTTATTTTCTTTAACTCTTTGTGATGAAGTGAGAAGTAAAATGAAACTGAGTTCTCCAGGATAATTTTAATACATAGTGTGAAATGTGAAGGTGAACTGAAATACTACATTGTACATTTGTATTAGAGAAGGATCCTACAAGCTCTGCAAATAACATCTGAAGATTACAAAAAACACAACACTTCTTATTATTGTGTGTTTTCATATTAATATAAACATATGCATTGATGTTGTGTAAATAGATTCCTCTACATGTTGTATGTTGGAGCATTTTTTTTTTTTTTTTGCTATTTTTCTAACCAGTCGTGTTAAATTATAAAAGGTAGGATGTTGTTTTGCGTTACTGACAGTTTTTGTCTTTAATTAGCACAATGGTGCAGGTTTTGGACGTTTCAGCTAAACTTTGAAGAATTCTAATTTAAAAATGTATTTTAACTCAGGTCTGCAAGCATAGATGGAGATTATATTGTAACATTTTGTCGCATGACTGTATAAATTGTATAAGCCAGGACATCAGGAGCACGTAGAACATTAATCTTACCACACTGACACATTATTCCATTTTAAGTATAAGGGTTATTGTTTCTTAAGGTGAGTACAAAAAAAAAACTCACATTTTTATAAATACATTTTCCTTTCTGTATTACACTTGTAAGCTTTCATCTTTACTGTTATCATTAATATTAATCATGCACTTATGACTAATGTTTTAGCATTTTACAACACTCTATCTCTTATTTTGACTTCCTTCCTTTTGTGATGCTCTGTGATTTTACCTAAATACTGAAACAACATATGTTTTATGGATCAGGCAGTCTGTGGGAGAATTGGGTTAACCATAGTCAAACAAGGCTTGTATGTGGTAACATTTGCAATCATCAGGACCGAGTATGACAGCTATGATGTCAAGAGGGCCAACTCCAGGTCATCAGACAGAAACATTATGGCTGCTGAGGCAAAAGCTCAGCATACCCTCTATAATACCCTTGACTTTCAGAGTTAGTTAAAGGGACATGCAGGACAGTGAAAACTGATACGCTTTGGTCTGCCTCTTCCACATCCTTTACTCTAGTTTTGTGTAGCTGGATGGAAGTACACTGCACTTTAATAGTAGTCATTTTTGTTTTATAAAAAAAAAAAAAAAAAAAAAAAAGTGTGGAAAAAAATGGAATACATGGGGAAAATAGTTTTTTTTTTTTAAAAACTCCACTATATTATGAATATGTGCTTGTGCAGAGTATGTAGTGCACTTCTCTGACCGCTAAATCAATTTATGTAACCAAAAGCCCCTCCATGTGCCCTTGAGCAAGGCACATGAGCACGCGTGGTACAGACTCAGTGGACACAGCGGAGGAAGCCGGTGGTTGCATTTCTGGAATGAGCATTTGAAAGCAGAGAAGCACTGGGAAAAAAACAACAAAAAAAAGAAAAAACAAGCTTAGCGAAGTTTGATGAATGGAAGTGAAAAGAAAAGTCAGAAAAAAAAAAAAAGTGTTTTTAAGCAGTGATGCTTTAATCATGTCTGGGCCTTGTGATATCGATCCTCTGTCCTGTGACATGAGCTGAACAGTCCAGACTTTGGCACTGACTTATATGAAGAGGTGGAAGTGGGAAAACGAGCCCAAGAGTTTGTCACCTTTCAAGTCACCTCCTTCACCCAGACGTTTTGGGGCATGCTGGTTTCTTAGCCTCGATGTCTTTCCAGTACCCTTGCTCTGGGCGCATCTAATTGAAAGCAATCTCGAGGCTAAGAGAGTTCCGTTTCTTCTTTAATCCCTCCACTGGGGAGGCTCACATGGTCTCAATTACCCCCACTCTGCCCCAGAACACTGGGTCCCCTCTCTCTGCTCTCTCTGGCCTGCTCCTCTGCCAATGCACCGGCCCAGGCCCTTTTTCAGCAGTTTATGTTATTAAGCACACACTGCTGAGTTCCTGTCCTTCACAGGGGCCTGGAGATGTTATCTCCCCTGCTGCCGTATACAGTTACCTCAAAAATATTCCATAAATTAGATTGGGATTGGCAATTCGGAATATAGGGGTTGTGGCTGAGGTGGTCAGGAATTGGCTGGGGGTGAGAGGGTGGAGGTAGGGGCGTCGGCTAAGCCCACTGGAATAGCACAGGAGAATCTCCATGTGTTTACACTGGATGGAGAAGCACTGGGAGGTATGTCACTGGCGAAGTGAAGGTGAACTGAGGAGAAGTGGAGGGTGCTTAAGGGCTTTGGGATAAGCAGGAGACGAGACCTAAATCCAGTTCCTATTTGGATAGAGATTCTTTTAGGGGTGCGGTTGAATATCTATGTCTGAAATTAGTTAGAGTTGGCATTTATCGGGCTTGAGAGATTGTGTGCAGTGATATGCATGCGTCCATGTCCTGTAATTAAACAAGGCTGTATTTGGACAACTGACGTTTCAAGTCCTGAACAGCTCTGTCAACCCCAAGAGCATGGAGAAAGGTCCTAAGCCAGGACATGTGTGGCCAATTGGATTAAGGGGAACCTGTGAGGTCTTCAAACAATGGGTGCTCAGAGGATCTGCAAAAACACTAACATGGCCCCTGACATACAGCTTCAGAACTTCAAAAGGCCATTATTGGTCTAAACTGAAGGGGTTAAAGACACCATATTAGCAATCACAAATGAATTACACTGGCCTGCTGACTGAAAAGGTTCATGGTCATTTTTGACTTGAGAAATCACGTCTCGCCGGCTGAATTCATTATTTGCAGAGATAGAATTATGTGTATGACACGTTAAAGTTGCCAGTCTTTCCAGGAGTTGATGTCCCTGTAAGTTCAGCCCAAGGTCAGCGCTCAGAGAAATTATAAATAGGCTTCATCTAAGACTTTACAGGCAATATTCAGCAAGCTGAATATTGAAGCCTGTGACAGTGCAACTAGAAAATTACTTTCTCCAAAAAGAGCAAGGCAGAACAGATTCGGTTTGCAAAATTGCATCTGAACAACCCACAAAATCTTTGGAAAAATGGCCTTTGGTCTGCTGAGGCTAGAGTGAAGATGTTTGGGCATGATGCACCCTGCCACACTTGAAGAAAACTAATGACAGCATGTCCGCCCAATCACCTCCTAACTTACAGGCACTGTGGTGGAGGGGTGTTGATTTGGGCTTGCCTTGCAACCACAGGTACTGGGCCCCTTGCAGACGTTGCGATGACCATGAACTCCTCTGTGTTCTAGAGTATAAAAGTTAAATGTGACACTGTCTCGCCTATAGTGTACGCTTGGGTCAGAACTAGGTCAAGCAGCAAGGCAATGATCCCAAACACGTCAACAAATCTGCAACGGGACGCCTGAAAAATGAAAAAAATCACGACTGAGTCAGAGTCCAGACCTCAACCTTATTGAAACATTGTGGCAGGACCTTAATAGAGCTGCTCATGAGCAAATACTTGCAAACAACAATGAACTAATGCAGTGTAGGAGGAGAGAACGGGCCTAAAACCCTCCAGAATGATCTGAGATACAGTAAACATCATAAAGAAAATAATTACTTGTGCTAACAGCACTTCTCCAAACCACGAGGAGTAGAATCTATAAAAAAATATCCCATGAACGTTCACACTGACATGCTGCTGACAGTGTCCATGTCAGCAACTTGTCAGAAGCCAGAATACAGTTTCTGCATTTCGGCCTAATATTTATTAAATAACAAAGTGTCAGCTGTTGTTGTTCATCTGAGGCTGTATTTACCAAACTTTAAAACCCGATGTGAACTAATGTTAGTCCGTGACGAATCTAAGAAGCAAACGTGGTGCACTTACCTTTCTCGTGACGTCATTATCATCTCATTATCGAGTGAAAGTTGCATTCGCAGCTGTATCTGTAATCTCGTTCTTTCAGTTACTTCCTCCACGACCTCAATCTCGCACAAACCCTCACAGCAACATGGTAATTTCGGCCACTACTAAAAAAACCAACACACACAGACACACGCAACAATTATGGGTCAACCTCTTTAATTAGAGTCAAGTAGTTTCCTCGGCTTAGTTGAGAAGTAGATGACGGACGTTACTTTCTCTTTGTCCAGGTAAAAGAGGGGAAGATATATCGGCTCAGCTAAGTAAAGTCTGCGCAAGTGTTGAAAGAAAGAGGGAAATTAGGGCACTGGGTCTGGGTCAAGGGTTCGGCCTTAACCTCGGGGGCCTGACGGATCTCAATATTCTACCAGCCTGACCCTGTGCATGGCCAATGTGGCACACTGTCCTTTTAATTAGAAGTGACGTCCTCGGCCCGGCTGCAGTGGTTTACTGAGGTTTACAGCGTTTCAAGACTAGAGCAGCCTCGTGATCTCAGAAGGCTGGGTACCGAGTGAAATCTCCCAACCAGCTCGCTAATTACAACGGTGTAGTTTCAGTAAGACAACTGCAAAAAAAAAAAAAAAAAAAAAAAAAAAAAAAAAAAAAAAAAACTTTTCTTGTCGTGCCAGAAGAATTGAAACATAATACGGAGCAACAGAAAACAACAGGAACAGCCTGCAATTTCATGAAGGAAAACTCCATAAATGACAAGTTTTCCATAATTCAGAGAGCCGCCGTTAAATAAACACAGTAGCTCTGGAAACAACCACCAGGGTCGAGAGAGAGAGCGAGAGAGCGAGAGAACGGGATAAAAGCTTAAACATGCAACGAGCGCATTAACATTTTACCCCCCTATTTTTTTTTTCTGTTATTAGCTTGAAACTAGAACAAAATTATCTGAGGCACAAGTGTTCAGAAACGGCATGGTGCACCTATTCACTTGATCTTGTGTTGCTGTTTTAATTCGCAGAAATAAATTCTCTCAATGAACATTTTTGTTTGGATTCGGTCCAATTCCACTAATATGTGCGGTAAACACTGAACATGACAGTTATATAAGACCACTTTGTAACCTGATGGCTCACAATCTTCCAGAAAGAGACTAACTTGATGCCTAAACATGCGGTTCGATTCTGGCATCATTATTTACTTATACGAACTTCGCCTTTGAGGTATATAGAATGAGAAATCAGTATATACGTATTTATATGAAGATAATTACACTTTACGTATAAATAAATGTCTACTTTTAACCGTCTCATTTGTGTGGTTGCTGAAATAATTGCCTGCAATTGTCTTTGACTTATTGACTGATATTCCAAATTGAGTAACGTGCACACCTCCTTAAACATCTGTTGAAAAGAGGAAAACATCTTTAATAAAAAAAAAAAAAAACAAAAAAAAAAACAGACGCAAATGCATCTGTTTCTCTGAAATTGTTTTCAATCAAACACATTTCTTTGTTCTCTTCCCTCATCTGCCCATCTGTTGCTGCATTGTTGTCAGCGGCAATCTGTTTTTGATTTTGGTTTCCAGATTCATATAAAATGCACAATGCGGAGCGCGTGTTGCATAGGAGTCAAAATGGAGCCCTTGATGATAGGGCAGCGACTCCTGATGTGGAGCTCCGGAGGCTGCCTGTGTTTGTCTGTCGTACACTCTGGAACATGTGGTTTTCGTTACAGAATGTTTTACTGCTCAACAATGTTTCTGCCTTGGAGCTCGGCACGCTGCATAAAGACTACTTTGTCCCCTGATGCCCACACGGGGAGAGGCTGCCTCGTTGCACACGCACACGCTGGTGATGATGACGACATCAGCTGGCCCACTGAGCCAATTTCGATAAAGGTGCCATTTTCCCCTTAGACCGCTGCACATTACGCATGTAACGGCAGATTGTTCGGCTTCTTAACCGAAAGGTGAAGATTAATATTTTCACTTGCAGCCCATTCGCGCTAAACTGTTATTTAAGTTTGACTGTCTGTCGGCTGCGCCGGTTTAGCGAAAGCACGTGGCGCTGACAAAATCTCAGGGCTTAGATGGATCACTGCATAAATGCAAAAGCAGACATGCCACCAGGCCCATGTGCACGGCGCTGAAACCAATAAAGCTCAGACACACTGAGCAGGACATTTAATAAAAATAACAATGAAATGAGTAGAATTACACATGTGGATGGATGCTAATAAAACTTCACTGCTCAGCTGTAAATTAGCGAATTGTAACAAAGATCTCATAAGCCTATAATCTTGAAAAAGTGTGCAAAAATGAAGGAGGCGACGAGTGAACACATGTCACTAACACAGCATCGGGCCCGCCGTTCGCTTCTTCCACGGCGGCCTTTTGCAACAAGAGGACGGGATGGTGATCTCATGGCCCAGATCGGGGGAGGCGACGAGCACACCCGAGGGTGCAAAGTGAAAGGCTACGAGAGACTTGGAGGACGTCTGGCATGAAGTCACTGCGGTTGTCACTTGGCTCACTTAAACCGTGGTCTTCAGAACTGGCGCTAATCGCTGATCACGTGTAATATCAACGCCAGCGTGCTGAGAAGCCGTTTAATAGCTTCAGCATTGTGTCATGTTCAAACTCCATTTCCCTGCAGCAAATCCACCACAGCCAGCACGCTGGTAGGATAGAGCAACTTATATTTCTAGCTTTCGGCATATCACCCTGTCTGCAATACTCAGGTGTCAGCTGTCACTTTATTTAAAAAAAAATATATATATATATATATCTTAATACCCCAGGGCATGACAGATTCATGAAAATTAGGAGGATATTTTGCAGTGGAGTCCCCTCTGGAGAGGAAAAGTGCCACTAGGTTCAACTGGCTCGTGTATATTACGTCTAATGTTCCTCAGTTGATCACAGCATCCGAACGTTTACCCACTGCCGCAGCCCAAAGAGTTTAGCAGCCTTCGGTCTCCATCTAACGCCTGAGATGAAAGCATGGTCAAGAGTTTGATTACGTCTGTTAAACACTTCCTCTTTAATAGTGCGTGGACTGAAAATCTCAACCACGCCGATGTGAGATCACTTTCGTTCTTCTCAAACAAAGTTATTTTCACACAATTTGCAGACACACAAACCAAAGGGGAAAAAACAACAACAAACAAACAAAAAAAATCTGTTTGGTTTATTGAAACTGCCATATAAAATGTAATTCATCTGAATATACAGCAGATTACATAAATATCTGATTAAAAAGGGGGAATCAATTTAGCTCCTGGAAACATTAGTTTGTAATCACAAAGTGATGATGATAATCGCTGAAAAGAAGCAGCTTTAGAGTTGACGTCAGTCAGGAAGCTCTTATTCTGAAAGGTTCCGGTCGCCGAGTGAGCGGGTCATGACAAAGTACTCTGCTGCCACCTTGTGGTAAACAAGGCGACATTACTAAAACTAATGTTGACAAGTGTGCAGAAATGTTTTTCTTTTTTTTTTTTTAAATTATTGTAGCAACGCTACTATGAACACGGCAGAGACAGGAACTTTGCAGGAATCTTGCTTTTTATTTTAGGAACACTGAACGGTCCAACATGCGGTGGGGTCATCCCTCTCACCCCCCTCCTCACTTACGGTGCAGAACAAAATGAACACACCAAGACAAAACAACTGACACCGAACGGAAGAGAATAAGCAAAACAATCGGCCAACAAAACACACAGGTTAAAAAAACCCACACACCCACTCAGCTCAGGCCAGAACCGGCAGAGGGAGCTGCATCCCATAATCCCCTGCGCCACCAGCTCTGACCGCAGACTAAAGGGGTGTGTGACCGTCACTACATAGCCCCCTTCTGAAGGGTCAGCCGTCCTCGGCGACCCTATCAAGCACAAAATCATTTAGATACGCGGGGCGCCGGCGTGAACGCACTGGTCGTGCACAGTCATTCAATGATGTACTAGGCTCCGGCCCGTGCAAGTCCACATCAGTAGGTCCACCTGCCGTTCCCACAGTCAGTGGAACAAGGGGCTGGTAGGGAGCCAGCCGGTCCTGATGAAGCACCACAGCTCGTCTCCTGTCCGGCACACGCACCCTGTAGACCACGTCTGACAGTCGCTGCAGTACCTCACCAGGTCCCCGCCAATGGCTGCTTAACTTGGGAGAAACTCCCTTTTTCCGTTCAGGACAGTACACCCACACTCTGTCCCCAGGTGCGAACTCCTGGCCCCGACACCGGCTGTCATAGGCCCTCTTCTGCCGCACTCCAGCACCAGCTTGTGCTCCGCGGGTGAATTCGTGGATTTCGTGCAGGCGGTCCTTGAGTCTGCGACAGTAATCCATTTCTTTTCCATCAGGAATCTCTGGTTCAGGTGGCGCCCCAAACACCAAGTCCACCGGTGTCCGGAGCTCCCGCCCAAACATAATCGCAGCGGGTGTGCACTGGCTTGACTCCTGAACTGCAGTACGATAAGACCAGAGGGCCAATGGCAGAAAGCGGTCCCAGTCCCGCTGGTGGCGACTGGTCAAGATCGCCAGTTGTGTGGCCAGGGTTCGGTTAAAACGTTCCACCAGCCCGTCGCTTTGAGGATGGAGCGGGGTGGTTCTTGTCTTATGTATCCCCAAGCGGCGGCAAACCTCGCTAAAAACCTGGGACTCGAAGTTCCTGCCCTGGTCACTGTGGAGCTCAGCCGGCGCCCCAAAGCGGGTGAACATCTCCTCCACCAGTCTTTCAGCGGTGGTGGCCGCGCTCTGATCCGGCACCGCATATGCTTCAGGCCACTTTGTGAAATAATCCACAGCCACAATGACATAGCGGTTCCCTGCATCAGTCACCGGAAACGGACCCAAGACATCCACCCCGACCCGTTCCATCGGAGCTCCTACCAGGTACTGCTGCAGCGGTGCTCGGGACTGCCGGGATGGTCCTTTCCGTGCGGTGCAATCATCGCAGCAGTGGACGTGCAGCTCCACATCTCTGCGGCAGCCTGGCCAGTAGAACCGCCCCCGGAGACGACGCAGGGTCTTGGCGTTCCCAAAGTGACCCGCTCCAGTGGAGCCGTGAACCAGTTGAAGGACCTGGGAGCGGGTCTCTCTGGGCACCAACAGCTGGAGGATGTCCTCTCCCCGATCCGGAGCCTGCCACCGCCGATACAACACCTCGTTGTGGAGCTCGACGTTAGTCCACTGGGAATAGTAGGACTTCAGCTCCGGACTCTGCGCTGCGACCTTATTCCATTCGGGCCGTTGCCCCGCCTCCAGCCAGCTCCTCACTTGAGCCAGCACCGCGTCGGCCTCTTGCTGCTGCCTCAGCTCCTCTGGGGACAGCTCCGGAACACCTTCGGTCGTTGCTGCAGCCACAGTCTGGACATCGCCGTCCCGCTCCTCCTGGCGGTGACAGTAGCGGCATTCCGCTGTCAGGCACGGCCGTCTGGAGAGAGCGTCGGCGTTGCCATGGCGCCGCCCAGCCCGATGCTGGATGTTGAAGTCGTAGCTTTGTAAAGTCTCCAGCCACCGAGCCACCTGCCCTTCTGGTTGTTTGAAACTTAGAAGCCAGGTCAGGGAGGCGTGGTCAGTCCGGAGGGTGAAGTGGCAGCCCTGCAGGTACGGCCGGAAGTGCTGCACCGCCTGAACCACAGCCAGCAGCTCCCGCCGCGTCACGCAGTAGTTCCTCTCGGCTCGACTCAGGGCACGGCTAAAGTAACCGATCGCCCGCTCTCCGTCTTCCCCCTGCTGCGACAGGACTGCTCCGACCCCGGTATTGCTGGCGTCCGTGTCAACAATGAAGGGGCGGCAGGGGTCTGGAAACGCCAGGACCGGTGCCGCTGTCAGCGCCGCTCGGAGCTGGTCAAAGGCGGCAGCGCAGGAATCAGTCCACCTGAACTTCTGTCCTTTGTTGGTTAGCTGGTGGAGAGGGCTGGCAATGGTGGCGAAGCCCCGGATGAAACGCCGGTAATAAGAGGCTAATCCCAGGAAGCTCCGCAGCTCACCGACGTTGGTGGGGGCGGGCCAGTCCCTCACGACTGCCACCTTGGCTGGGTTGGTGGCCACGCCCTTCTCGCTAACCACATGTCCCAGGAACTCAGTCTCCTTGGTTAGGAGACTGCACTTGGCTGGGTTAAGCCTTAGTCCGGCTCGCCTGATCGCAGCAAACACCTCCCGCAGGTTATTCAGAGCCGTCTCGAACCTGTCTGCATGCACCAGCAGGTCATCCAGGTAGACGATGCAGCGGTTCCGGGGTACGCCGGCCAGGACCCTCTCCATCAGCCGCTCGAACGTGGCCGGTGCGTTGCAGAGCCCGAACGGCATCACCCGAAACTGCCACAAACCTTGTCCGATGGTGAAGGCAGTCTTCGGCTTAGCATCGGGGGCCAGCTCCACCTGCCAGTACCCGCTCCTCAGGTCCAGGGAGCTGAACCAGCTGGATCCGGTGATCCAGTCCAGGGCGTCGTCGATCCGAGGGAGGGGGTAGGAGTCCTTCTTGGTGACACTGTTCAGGCGCCGATAATCCACGCAGAACCGCCAGTCTCCGTTCTTCTTTTTCACCAAGACAGCCGGTGCCGCCCACGGGCTGCTGGACGGCTCGATCACTCCAGCTGCAGCCATCTGGTGGATCATATCCTCCGCTGCCTGGCGCTTGGCAAGCGCAAGCCTGTGTGGGCGTAGCCGGATGGGCGGGGCCGAACCGGTGTCTATGTGGTGTTGAACCAGCCCCGTCTGCGCGCAGTCCTCGTCTTTGGCAGCAAAAAGGTCCATAAACTCCTTAAGGAGATCCGAGAGGTTTTGGGTCTGCTGGGGGTCTAAGTCTTTGCTGCTACGTGACAACAGATCCTGCACCGCTTTCATGGTCTCTGGGGATGTGGTGCTGGTGGAAGCTGCACTCACCGGAGTCGTGAAGGCGCTTGGTGCGGCGCCTCTGGCGGCAGGAGTCCTTCTGGGTCCACCGCTCTTCCCTCTTCCGCATTGGAGCGCCAGGGTCTCGGCTCCGATGGTGATGGTTGCCCGGGCAGCATCAACACAAGCCTCCCAGCGGGACATGAGGTCGAGGCCAATAATGCAGGGCTCCGTAATGTTGGCCAGCCAGAACTCGTGCATCATGTCCTTTCCTCCAGCCCGGATCTGCAGTAGCTTTCTCGCCACCAGCCCCGCTTTTTCTCCAGTCACAGTCATTAGCTGGGTGCCGGTGGGAGTCCATGATTCCGGAAGAGGATCAGCGGTGCCTGGCAGAACCCCCCGCCGCACAAGAGAGATGGTGGATCCGGTGTCCACCAGCGCTTGGCACCGTTGATCTTCCAGCTGGCAGCTCAGATAAAGTCCTCTGGTATACCCCAAACGTCCAACCAGAGTGCATCGGCCTTGAAGGGGCGTTGGTGGTTGGGATGGCTGCCCCTTCACCTGACCATCCCGTTGTCGTTTCCCGGCGAAGCTGCTCTGGTCTTTGGTGCTGGCGCAGGGCAGTTGCGTGCGATGTGCCCGGGCTCCCCACACCGGTAGCAGCGATCAGAGGAACGGTGCGGACGTCGGGGGGGGTCGCTGGATGTCGCTGAGATGGCTGTGGCGCAGATGACTGGACGCTGAAGACGTCATCTGCCTCCTCCTTGTAGTTGACCATCCTCACGCAGGGCTGAGCGACGGGCGCCACACGTGAAGTGGAGAGGATGGCCTCCACCCGTTCTCCTTCCCGGATCGCTTGCTCCAGCGTCTGGGGCGTGGCCAGGCGGACGTGTTGGCGGAGCCGTTCAGGTGTGAGTCCTTGCAGGAACGCATGGAGAGCTAACTCTTCCTGCGCTCCTGTAGAAAATCGGGGGTAGCCCCGCCGGACGAGTAGCTGAATGTCTGCAGCTAGGGCGCCCAGGCTCTCTCCATCCCGACGGCGGCGGCTGGTCAGCTGCTCTCTTTCGTGCGTCTCTGACACGCACCGGCCGAACCGCCGTTCCAGCGCCGTAGTTAGGGCGCCCAGGTCCCGCTCCTCCGCCGGTGCCAGGTCCAGCAGTATCTGCTGTGCCCGTCCTTCCAGGGCCAGCGCCAGGTGAGTGGCCGTTTCCTCTTCCCTCCATCCGTTGTGTGCCGCTGCAATTCGGACTTGCTTGAGGTACAGCTCCAGCTGGTTGGTCCCGTCGTACTTCGGCAACTTGACGGTGGATCTGGGAGCAGTAGCGGCGGCGGTGGCGACTTGTTGCTCAGTTGAGCTGCAGAGCAGGGACCTGTCAGGAGTGTCGCTCTGCGGCTGCGTCTCCACACAGCGCGGACGTCTGCAGCTTGCTCCGTCAGGGAGGTCGGGGTCTCTCCACTTCTCAGCCAGCCAGGTTGCTCTTTCACGGCGTAGTCGGACGGACTCTTTTTCCATTCCGTCTTGTTCCATGATCCCACTTCTGACACCAATGTAGCAACGCTACTATGAACACGGCAGAGACAGGAACTTTGCAGGAATCTTGCTTTTTATTTTAGGAACACTGAACGGTCCAACATGCGGTGGGGTCATCCCTCTCACCCCCCTCCTCACTTACGGTGCAGAACAAAATGAACACACCAAGACAAAACAACTGACACCGAACGGAAGAGAATAAGCAAAACAATCGGCCAACAAAACACACAGGTTAAAAAAACCCACACACCCACTCAGCTCAGGCCAGAACCGGCAGAGGGAGCTGCATCCCATAATCCCCTGCGCCACCAGCTCTGACCGCAGACTAAAGGGGTGTGTGACCGTCACTACATTATTATTATTTCTAATGAATATCCTGCCCATACTGCATCGTGTGGTCAACCACACCTGTCTAGGAAACCGTGATAGCTCTGCTCCGATTGGAGCCCCCTTTCAAATATTTTTCTCTTTGGTACAATATTTCAGCGTGTGTTTATAATAAACCTTCATATGTACTGAATGCTGGGAAAGCCACTTGTAAGTTGTAGATACGCACTTGCGTTAGTTTTTTTCTTTATTTTCACTGTATTTTTTTTTTTAGTTTACCTTGTGTATAACTGGAAATGACATATAAACAAATCCATATACTGTATTTGAGTATCTGAAGTGACTACACCTTGAAAAGGTGAAAAAAAAACCCAACTCAGCTTTGTGACTTTGCTTAGGGCCTCGAGACATCTGATTCAGGAAGCTGTTTAGCTTTGCACAATACTGTTTTGTCACAAAAAATAATTCAGCAGAATGATTATCCTCCTCATCTGTATCTTTATCTGAGTCAAGTGGTGCAAGCCGCCACGAAAAAAGTGTAAGACGTGACGCAGTGATGCTGTAATCCTGTGCTATTTTCACTGAAAGCGCATCACAGACATTTCAAAATTGGTTAATCGTCACCTTCTGAAAAAAAATCTGTCTCACGAAGCTAAATCTCTACAAATCCACCTTAAGTCCAGCTTGACGTGCTGGCATTAAAATCATACAGCAGCAGTAGAAACGCACTGCTACAGAGCACTTTGAGATCAATGTGCAAGGTGCGCGCCCGCTCCAACTACGCCCACTGAACTCAGAGTAGAGAGTTAAAGTTTAGATACTAAATACTGGTTTCTATAATGACTTTTTTTAAACCGCATTTTCAATTTTGACTCTTTTTGATTTTGTCGAGAAATGAATCATTTTTCTTTTGCTTGTGACTGATGCTCAATACTTTGCCAGAATGATGGATCTTACCTTCAAGGTGATGACTGCTCAAAGGCCTCTCATCCACAGATTCCGCATGAAAGTGACAGTAAAGGGAATAGCTGCCTTTACACAGTAATGTTTGTGAGTATAGTGCGCAGTTAACTTAAACAACTGTTCTGAGGTTGTGGGAGTTTGTATTATTCGCTTGTATTATTTTGTTATCCAATCCAATTTGTTACGGCCAACTGGCGACCTCTCCAGGGCGGAGGTCTACCCCTGTCTTTCTCCTGAAGACATCTGGAAAAAGCTCCAGCAGACCACTGTGACCCTGCGTTGGAATAAACGGGCATACATAATGCACAGATGGATGGGTGGTGTTATTGTGTAACACATCATTTATCCATTTATAACCAGGCAGAAGATATAACAGCCTGAACAAGAAGGTTTCTGATAACTCGAGGCTGTATATAATCTAGTGTACACTAGATGGCAGTGTTGCTTTGTTTACGATACACTCCCCGTCCGTAAAAGATTAAAAAAAAAAAAAAAAGACACGAATTAAAAAATAAACGTGTAGCTGCTGTTTTCTCGTTTCACATTACTTTTCATTCGGTCACGCTCATAGAGTGTTTCAACTGTTATGTCTACACAAAGTTGCATTAACTTTTAAACAATTAATAGAAAGAAGAGGTGAACCACGCGATCTCAGGTTAGTCGTGACACTGACCCTACAGGCTTGTACTGCAGGAACTAAACATGATGGGTGTATTTTTTCATTGATCCAGAGTCCAATCTTCATTATTCTTACCAGACCAAAGCTTTTCTTTGTTTTTAAGTGGTTTTCATACGCTGGAAGGGCAGGAAATCAAACCCCACATCTCCCTCATTTCCTCAGCCATTAAGAGGTTACACAGAAGTGTTCTCATACTGTCGGTCAGCCTGGATAATTGCAGAGGGCTGTGTTTGGGGAGGCATCTAATGTAGAAACTTGTGCTAAATCAATATGAAGAACACAAAGATCCACTGTAATAACATTTTACAGTGGGAAAGACATCATATTATAATTTAAGTAGCACTGCTTTGCTTAGGAAAAGTGATACAGTAATAGATTTGTTGTGATAAACAGTGCTGCCATATTTCTGACAAATCCCAGATGGACATATTTTAAGATTATATTCTTTCGTGTGGATTGTTTGTGAGCTTTGTCATTGTTGTCTGGCCTCCGCACAGCTGTTCTCATGTCAGACGAACCGTCAATGGACTGCAACAGCCCACACTTTATTTGAATCAAAACATTCACACGACCACCCAGAGACCCGTGAGACTGGTGCTCCCTCAGTTTGCATTTAATCAAAACCTTTCCCGTGTTTGTTCGTTGGACTCTATTGTGATACTGCATTCCAACGCTAATTGACTGTGCGCGACTTTATCTCCCAGGAAGGTTAAACTGGATAGAGGCAGGAAGAGGAAACGCTCTGCAGACACCTGAAGCCATTCAGAAGACTCCACCCAAGTTTTTATCAGGTATTTACAATACCAGGTTGTAAAAGATAAATATATATAATTCATGCTTATAAAAATAAGTTGACAGTTTCCACTGTGAGAAAACTTATAGCCTATTTTGTCCTTGGGGTTTTACAGGTGCTGCAAATTGAGAGGGACGTGTTGTTCCTGCAGTGCAACCAGCAGGCTGACAAGTACACAAAAGTGGAACATTAAGGAACACAACAGGTTTACAAATGTTACAGGCGAATAGGCTGTCGTTTCAATCAAAACAAATGGACATTTCTGTAAATGGATAACTTGTTAGTTTATCTTTGACTGTACAAAATAAAGGTGGAGGAAGCTTTAAACTTAAATAAACTAAAGATAAACCAAAATGTGTTCACATCACAAATCTTTCTGAAATAACTTACAAAAACTAATAAAAAAAAGTCATTATAGAAGACATTGGGTTAATACATCCTTTATTTCTGGTCAAGAGCAAAAATCAATCAGTCCATTTTAGTTGCTGGTCATTACCTGGAATAATAACAATAAAACAAAAAGAAAGTCATTTAGAGAATATTTTAAATTATTAACCACACAATTTAAAAACTGCACTTATTGCCTTTTGATTGAAATGCTTAGTTTAGCTGTAGCTGGATGTAAAGTCAAAGGCCTTCTTTTTGTTGCCCGTAAAGAGTGAAAGATTTGACAAGAGACAGAAAAAGCTTAACGCTTGATTTCTGGGACCAGTAATAAAATCATACTTTTAATCAATTTCATGCACAAATATGTTTAGTAACAAGAGCTCTTCTACTCACTCTGTTGATCCAGGGGATGTAGGCGCTGACTCTGGTGAACACAGACGGCTTCTTGGGGTAGTTGCAGCCCATGCTTGATCCGAAGCTCACCACTCCATGGACGTCCCAGGAACCATCAGCGTTCTTACAGTTCAGAGGACCACCAGAGTCTCCCTGGAGATAAATGTGACACAGGTCATAAATGTACCGCTGAAGTACAGTTACATACATGTTTTTTAGGAGGACGTGTTTTCCTGTGGTTGAAAGCACATTTGGCTGTCTGAAGCAACCGCCACACCAAAATCTACGCCATAACACAAAGCTGAAACTTTTTTGGGGAGCCTTAGAGTGTAAATACAATACTCTGTCAGCTGTCATACTTGCAACAGTCTCTGACATCACAGAAAGTCCCAGATCAGAAAAGAAATACTTAACCTCCCCATCTCTACATCGTGCTGCATTCACTGTTCCTCTGAAATTAATAGCTCAAAGCTATGACACTATGCACATCCTGCACAGAGGAGGGGTGGGATCCATTTGAAGGGTAGACTCCACCCCCTAAAAACTCCCTGCTGTGAACAGAGCTGTAAAGATGTGCTGAAAAGGAAGCTGTTTTACTCTTTTTGGTTATATATTTTTATCTGATCTCTTTACCAATTTGACCAAAGCATTTAAAAACAGGGAGAGTATAATCGACCTCTTTTAAAAACTGGTTTGAAACATGGTCTAGGTCAAATCCAGCGAATGTGACTCACATTGCAGCTGGCCAGGTCTCCGTCTCCTCCAGCACAGATCATGTTGGTGGTGACCAGGCTGCCCCACCAGTCGTACCTGCTGCAGGTGGAGTGGCCAACCACAGGAAGGAGGGCCTGCTGCAGGACGTCAGCTATGGGACCTCCAGCTTAAGAAAACAACAAGCTTATTAGATCATCAAAACCACACACAGTCTGTTCTCAATCTAGGTCCTAAAGACTTCACTTCCATTGAAATGCAAGAACATTAAATGATATAGTCCATATTAATTAGCAGTGACCTTTAAAACTATGTTCAACATGTACATCTCTTAAAAGTCATCTTCAAACCTGATTCAGTCCCTTCAGCTCTGTCAAAACCATTGACAAGTAAGGTTTGTGATGATTTAACCTTTGACTAGCTCACTTTTATCTTGTATCTGAAACTGATTCTGAGAAATGAGAAGGGAGGTCAAAGTGCTGAGAAAAGCTCCATCTGGGCTGCCATGTTAATGCCAAGCACCGATTAGGCGACTTAGACGTGACTGCTCAGAACGACTTGAACTCCTGTCACTTTTCCCGATGGAACTTACTCCAGAGACGACCCCAGCCGGTGACGTAGCAGGGAGCACCGTGAGAGAGGACTTCGTCGGAGTTGGGCAGACAGGCAGCCATGATGGTGTTTGAAAATTTGACTGGAGTTGCCAGCTTGATCAGGGCAATGTCATTACTGGAGGCCGGATGCAGAAGGAGCAGGTGGAGACAGGACAATGATGAGTATCAGCAGCTCAAATAATAGCCTCAGCAGCGTAATATCCAGTCTAAAGTATATTATGTGGCACAAAAAAAAAAAAAATGATGCCCAACCGGATGTTGTAAGAATCCCAGGCCTCATGGACGACGATCTTGGCAGGGCTGATGGCAAGGGAACCATCCTCGTTGTCAGCCTGCAGCTTGTGTTTTCCCAGGTAGACTCTGTAAGTGCGACTTCTACAATGCGAGATAAAAAAAAAAAACACACACATAAAAGCATTTACATTTTCCAGATCTGATGAATAAAAACGTTATAATACTTTTGCATTCCTAAGGAATGACCTCACCTAAAGGTGAAGTCATTGTAGGCCAGCAAATCTATTACTTTTCCATCTGCATTCATTTAACACCACTTATTTTATAGTTGACGAGCCTATCCGTCTTTGAACAAATTAAATATAAGTATCGAATCTATGTCTGAAGCAGCTGTGATCAGCTTTAAGTTAACGCCAGAGTGACTTCTTTCACTTCTTTACCCGATGCAGTGAGCAGCGGTGACGACCCACTGGTTGGAGATCAGAGTGCCACCACAAGTGTGATAGAAGTTGGACCCACTCTGGTACTGCAGAGACACCTGTGGACAACATGCAACAATAACACACAAATTAGGAAGAAATTGAAATAATAAAAAAAAAAAAAAAAATGTTTTTTTAAGGCTGCATACCTGCCAGGGCCAGCTGTGAGGTCTGGCATCATCTCCACCTACCACTCTGGTGATGATGGGGGGGAAGGTGGGCAGACCGCACCCATAGGCTGAGACACAACAGAAAACATTACAATGTATGATAGAGTCCTAAAAGAATCAGTTTAGACCGTTTGACATTAAATGCAATTATGTGGGAAATGCCACGAGCTTACCACCAGCAACAAACAAAGCCAAGATCACAAACTTCATTGTGACTGTCTGTGACTGTCGGGGTGAAGTTATCGCTTATATACAGCGCAGAACTTCACAGAACTCAGACGTGTTTGTTTAGTAATCTTTCCAGCAAAGCCTGGAAAAGTTGGTTGAAGAAGAAATCAGCCTTGGAAATAGAAATAGATTTCCCTGAAAGCAACATATCTCAACTTGTGTGTGAACAACACAGATGGTCAGGACTTATTTTTTAAACTCAGGTGTTCTTTTTTTTTTTTTTTTTTTAACGGATGGTCTATTCTAAAGAATAACTTTTTAAATTGTATAACAAAGACACTGCTCTGTTGTACTTTTACTCGTCAATTTCACAAGAGCTTTAGTTGAAGTGTAAGATTTAGTAACAAAGTTGTACTAGAAAAACTTAATTTAAGATCGCAATATTGTTGATCTGGTGAAACAAAAGTAGATCAGAGGATGGAAAATGAATGTCTCCTTCCGTAAAGTACATCCAGCAACATATTGCCATAAAATATATGAAGTGAAAGGTTTAAAGTCACTTTATAAGGTAAAGACAAAGCTGTAATTTTAGGTACGATGCACGCTGCAGTTAATTAACACCACACAGTCAGCTGTATTATTCAGTGCTTATAAGCAAAAGACGTTTCAGCTGCTGGAGAAGGCATGACTTCTTTAAAAGTATAAATAAATAAATAAATTATCAGTAATTCCACTGGCATGTTCGACAAAAATTAAAATATAATAGTAGAACACTTTGTCCTTGACTTCTCATACCGGCTCATGTTGGAAAGATAAAGAGTAAACTTAGGTCCACCCCTAAAAATTTGCTAAATTTCCAGGAATTAGATAGAGACTTGACAGATTATATAACTTGGTGAAAGGTATAAATATGTCACATGTTTACGGCAGACTGTAGAGACACAGAGATGATGAAGTTTGCGGTGCTCGCTCTGTTTGTTGCCAGCGGTAAGGATCTTTTTGTCACGAAAAACATCACTGAAAATGTTTTTTTACGGATTGCAGAGCCATTAAGCTGCATGCAGTGTTCAAAGCGTGTGTTTGGTGTGTCCTGTCAGCCTACGGCTGCGGCCTGCCCACCTTCTCGCCTGTGGTGAACCGAGTGGTTGGAGGCGAGGATGTCAGACCTCACAGCTGGCCCTGGCAGGTAAAAAATAAAATAACAATATGCAAAGCAGAGAAATCTGTTCAGGGAAAGAGATGTATGATAACGGCTTTCTGAACAATGAATTTTATAAAAAGAAAGAACTTCATTTATTTGTGTGGCATTAGTCTTTTGTCTGGAACAGTCGGAATAAAGGACATAAATATAAGAATCATGAGAGAAAACAATAAAACAAAAAGTAACAGAGAAAACAAAAGAGTAATTAAAAGGCATTTCTTCATAATAAAATCTAGACTGATGTTTGAATACATGAAGTTCACTGTGGCAAACAGACAAAAGTAGGAACCTTGAACTACCATCAGGACATGCACCTTTTATACAACACATAAAGGAACAGCATCCAACAACGCAGAGATCATTTACTGTGTTTTTGTGCACTTTCCAGGTTTCTCTGCAGTACAACAGAGAGGGTGAGTGGAGACACACCTGCGGAGGTACTCTGATCTCTCACCAGTGGGTGCTCACTGCTGCTCACTGTATCAGGTAATTCAACGAGTAAAAGTGAGTTTATCACGCATCCAAACTTTATGCACTCAGTCAAAACGATAAGAAATCTTGTCGTATGTTTTTAAATGGGTCTTGAGCTGACGCACCTGATTCTGTTTCATCCACTTCCAGCAAAGGCAAGGAGTACCGAGTGGCGATGGGGAAGCACAAGCTGACAGACGCGGAGGAGGGCGAGGTGTTCATGGGCACCTCTAACATCGTTGTTCACGAGAAGTGGAGCCTTCTGTTTGTTCGGTAATGAAAACTGAGTTTGTGAAGACTGTGGGAAGTATGCCATGGTTACCCCTGATGGAGTCTGATGTTCATGTTGTCCAGTAATGACATCGCATTGATTAAACTGGAGTCCCCTGTTGAGTTCTCCGACACCATCATGCCTGCTTGTCTTCCCACCGGAGGCTTCCTCCTCCCCCATAATGAACCCTGCTACATCACCGGGTGGGGTCTCATCTCCAGTGAGTGAACAGCTGTCTTCCTCTCTTTCAGAAAAAGAAACCCAACAAAACCTGAAAATTTGCTGAGTGGTCTCTTACGCAACAGTAGCAGGATATTGGGTGTTTGTTTGTTTTTTCTGAGCCTGTAGGGATCTCTTTCACACACAGCTGGCGGCTCCCTCGCTGACAACCTGCAGCAGGCCCTGCTGCCCGTGGTGGACCACGCTCACTGCACCAAACCCGACTGGTGGGGCTTCATGGTGACGGACAAAATGGTCTGCGCAGGCGGGGATGGAGTTGTGTCCGGTTGCAACGTGAGTCTTAAACAGTGAATGACACGCCTTTGTACTGCTTCCACTAATATGGCACAGCACACCGTAGTGCAGGTGACTGTTAAATGTGCTTTTTTTTCTGCCGCTCTACTGCACAGGGAGACTCTGGAGGTCCCCTGAGCTGCCAGAACGCCGACGGCGCGTGGGAGGTTCACGGCATCGTCAGCTTTGGCCTCGGACTCAGCTGCAACTTCCCCAAGAAGCCCACCGTCTTCACCCAAGTCAGCTCCTACGTAGACTGGATCAGCTCCGTAAGCTCTCGAAATCACCGCATCAGCTGAAAACAAATCATGCAGTAATACGGCAAACAGTCTGAACTCGTGCGTCTCTTTCACAGACGATGGTCGCCAACTGAGGGAGCCGCCTGTTGGGATCAAAGACTCGGTGTGCGGACCAATGGAGGAATAGATAAATAATAAATTAAATAAAATATCTTTTCTAACTTTATATTTTGTCTCGTCTGTGTTTTAATGACAGAACCGTTTCCCAGTTATATAAAAAGCAAAATGTATATTAACTCTTGACCTTTAGTATGTAGCTGCTTTTATTTTGGTGAACCTATAACATTTTTTAGGACTCTCCAGTGAAATTTCAGTTGTAAAATAGGTCCTAATGTCACCAGTGGGAAAACTAATGGAAAATTCTTATCACCTACAATGTGTTATCTCATCCCACTTCAACAGGTTTGACTTTCCACAACAGTATTTACAGTATACAGTTTTACTGACTAATACTGTGTAATAAAGTTTTAGTAAGCCAACATTTATACAGGTATAAGTTGTGAAGAGCTTGTTGGCTTCTGCTGTTGTGGTAGCTGATGGCAAACTACTAGAAATATTCTTATATACTGAAGTGGATGCTCATAGTTCAAATTTGACAGAGTCGTAACATACTATACATCATTTCATGCTGCGATGCTTAGCCATACATGTGTTAAAGAAAATGATTATATTCTAACACCTCTGCCGACTGTGAAATGTTTCTGATTTTAATAACATTGTCCTGGAAGGTAAGGTCTTCTCTGAGGAAAAAAAACACACACACACACACAAATACTTGTTTATAACCATAAAACATTTCTATTTTAGTGCCCCCTATGGCAATAAATCTTAAGATTCTGACTTTTCTTTTTGGCTGGTTGTTGGAGGATTATACTATATTGCTATTATATATGTTTATGTTATCCTCCAGGAAGACAGCAGAGGGCGCAAGAGGCCCCCTCGCTTGCTCCAACTGGGGGTTAGACGGCAAGACGAAATTTTATAAACATACGTATACTTAAACTATTCAATGACGATTATAGTAGGCGTGGCACTTATTTTCCTTTTTTTTTTTTTTAAATGTGATCCATCCACTTTTATGGAAATAGAAAGCTTTGAGACTGTTCAAACGTGTTTAGTTTATAACCGCACATAAAACGTATGACAGGTTTTGCTTTTTTCTGTATTTGTAAGAGATATCCTCCGCTGATGAATCTTCCAACAGAAAAAGAAACAAATGTTATGCTGAGAAGTTGGAACTTAGCAATGCAGTACGGGAAAACTGAAAAATGGAGACCCCAAAGGCAGCTTCTTAAGAGTCAAGTAAAATCATTCAGTTACCCAAACAAGCCTCAACTGACCCTGCTGGTTACACACACATGATCAGACCAGTCAATACTGGGGTTTTTGTTTGTTTGTTTTGTTTTGTAAACCCCTCACATATGTCAACTGCCATCACAAAGTGAATGCTACAACTGCAGAGTGGTGATGATTAAACGCCGCTTTGTGACCTCTGACGAAGACTCACTCGAACGCAGGGCAGCTAATATCATCACTCATGAGTAGTTCAGACCTCAGCTGATAAAAGCAACCCACACAACACAATATCACCTCAGCAGCCACTACTGTATGTGTAAGAAGAGTGTGTTTTATCAGTCAAATTGATTTTTTTTTAAAGAGGAGAGGTGACGCAGTCAAACAAGTCACATCTCACGTATGTTTGTTTCTGTTCACCTGTTTCACATGAGGGTGTTCATTTTTCCTATTAAATAATGATGTTTCCTCTACTTAAGTCATTTTTTTTATATACAGGGGTTATTGACAGAAATAGAATAGAATAAAAAGAATTTTATCATAGTAGGTCTTAGTAATAGACAAATACAACCTCAGATGAAAAAAACATATGTTTTCTCCCCATGCCATTAATTATTCAACATAAATGTGGACAATGGATTAAAAAAAAGAATATTGTGGGTAATACTAAGTACCCCTTTATTGGTTTTTACAAGATTTAAGAGTGGAAGCTGCAGTCATGTGCTGCTAATCATCAGTGACTGGATTCAGGTGTGTTAACACAACGCCAGTGGTCTTAGAGAAGCAGCCACTGCTGCACGTAAGTCTGGAAAGGCTTATAAAGCCATTTTAAAACTACTTGGAAATCAGCGTTTTACAGTGAGCGAGATCATTCACCAGCAGAAGAGCATTAAAGACAGCCGCCGGTCCTTGGAGGAGTGGATGTCCCAGAATCTCAAGATCGGGTCATGCAAGGATCAAGAAAATACAAAAAAAGTTAGGAGATGCGTCTCAGACACTACCGGCTTCATTCAGCATTTAACACATTTAAATGGCACAATCACAGGAAGACTGAACAAGTATGTGCTGTTTGGTAATGGTTGCTAATAGAAATGTTCTTCTGTCTGCAAACAACAGGAAAACTTGACCTACGTTTGACAAACAGTATTTGAACAAACCACAAAAATGTCTGCGGTATTGTCTTTTGGGCAGATGAGACCAAAGTGCTGTTGTTGATGCAAGGCAACATTTAAAACATCCAGGGCAGTGGCCCTCGAGGACCGACTCTCGACACCGCTGCTGCAGAGCCACCGCATATCTACTACCCAACATTGCAGTGGAAGAACATGAGGTCCTGGGTATACCGATTATTACCAAAAGAAAATGATCGGAAACACACCAGCAAATCTCTCAGAATGGCTGAAAACTAAGAGAAGAGAATCGATATCCTGAAACGGCCCTGTCAAAGTCCAAACCTCAGCCCAAGTGAAATGCAGAATCCAAGCAGACTGAGATGACAGCGTTTCTGTCAGTAAAAAGGAAACCAAACTTTATTATTGGGTGTATCATTGATTTAAGCTCAGCTTATCAATCACAGTAAAAATTATTGATATAGACCTTTTAACCTCAGAGTTCTCCCTCAAAGAAAAGTCATGTCTTTTTTTTTTTTTTTTTTTTGCTTCTCTCCCAGAGTGGCCTGTGATCCTCCAGCTGACATCATGTAGTAACCTCTACCTGTAGCTGTCCACAGTATCTGCTCACAGTCCGAAAGGAGGAGACTCCAAACAGAAAAGTGGTCTTTGCTGGAGGAGATGGTGTCACTATGGACCGTCATGCAAGTTTTTCCTGCAAACGACCTACTTTAAAACCCAATTTAAATGTCATCTGCAGCAGTCGGCTATCACATTTGTGAAATTTTAACAGGGCAGAGAGATTTTATTACGAGTGAGGGCAAAGTTGAGTATGACAAAGTGATATCTGAAATGATATCTCCTACGTTGCCAGCCTTAAGTATGGCAACCCACAGAGAGACTCTGGTGATCCCTGAACCGACAATCCCAAGTGCGGCTGGAATGTCGCACCACGCTGAGGACATGACCTTAAATACATTTTTACAGGCTCCTAAAGAGGCTGTTGGATTATTTTCTCCACTGCAACATACCAAATCTTGCCAACCATCAATGAAATACACTCATAAAATCAGAAACTTAACAAATACGTCCTTTTATTTCCTCATAAAATATTGAGATAAAATGTATATTCAAACTTCTGCAAAAGACAACATTTTTATCACACAAATAATTATAGAAAAGGCATATTTTCACAGTTCATATAAAAATGGGCACAGATTTAAGTAAAAAAAAAAAAACATTAAATGAAACTGACAAATGGACATACTCCGCAGTACAAAAAGAAACGGACTCCTAAATTCCAACACTATTATTAATTTACGGAAAACATTTTAACGGCATCATTAGCAAGAAAAACAAAAAAAAAACAAGTCACTTATTTGTAAGGCGTGAACTATAGAAATTATATGAAACACTATGCGACATACTTCAGTTTAAAACAAGTCTAAGAAATTTTAATTAAAGACATTTAATAAAAGACAATGGCAAAGTGAAATGATGACCATGCAGTCACCATTCCAATAATGACAGAGTAGCTTTAATGGGAAACAATACTGATGAAAACAGGGACAGACGGAGAGAAATGTGCAACTTCCCAAACTGAGTAACATTTAACCGAATGACCAACACGTCTGCTTGGCTTCAGCTGCTTAAATCTAAACACAGAGAAGATAGGTGGTGTGCTGACAAGAAGGAACATAAAAAAAAAACAACATTTAAATCGTCTATGCTCATGTAACCATTTCCAAGAACCACAAAGAGGCTCTCGTCTCTTTCTGTATACTCAGCGCACATTCTTAAGGTAAAAAGACAGTGCTGCGAGTTAAGCTGTGGATGAAGCAACGGGAAATAGTCGCTGTAATTATGATGCAGCTGCACAGTCAAAGAGCCTCTGTGTTGATCATCCAGCCCAGAGAAGCAGACAACACGTCTGCCTTCACGGCTCACCATGGCTACGGGGCAAAGGCTGTCAGCTATGAAGCAAGCGCCTTCCAACATGCTTCAACACGCATCCTTCTGCACAGGAAGAGCAACATTACACTTAGTGTTTGCACAACATTCTGGAAAGTGTTCAAAGCACTTAACGCCTTGGTTTGTAGAGCTGGAAGGAACGCTTTTGTGGCCGTGAAGACGTCTGGAGCTCACTATAGGAATGACGACGGACAGTGATCACTGGTGGGCCGCCACGTAGTTTTCCCCCGTCACTTTACACATCAATGACATTTAACTTGTACCTTAATAAACAGCTATGGCACTGGTTCACCATTAATCTTTGACTTACTTAGTAAACACGGGAGACTCCAGAGAGACACGTAGACGACATACCGCTGGAGAACACGAGCAGCTGCTAAACGCTGAAGTAAACGCTTTTATTCAGCTTTAGCATTTAACAAGATAAAGAGTCAGCTCCTTAAATATAGCGAACATGAAATCAGGGCTACACAGAAAGTAAAAACTAGTCAGAAACTCGGATTTCATTTTAATTCTGCAGTAGCTACTTGTGATAAATTGACGACCTCTGTGGGTTAATTAGTACGACTGTAATAAGGTGAAGGTACAATTTTACGTCCGATTTAAAGAAACAGCCGATGGTAAATCCGGGACTTAGAGTATAGATATAGACTTGTTTTTACCTTTCTAGAGGCAAGTCTAAGAGCTGCAGCTGCTACATGTTTAATAATCAGGGAAAGAGCCCATGTGGCATGACACCAAAGTCCAAACACACGTCCAGGCCCTCGCTGTGAAACGCGCTGGCAGCACCAATCCCGCACCTTGCACCGTGAAACAGGGTCTCAACTGAAGCCGTCTCACAGGACGAGCGGACATATCGCTGTACCGGCAGAGGTAAATCCTCTGTACAACACCCCACCCGTCACTCACAGTGAAAACTGGTTCAAGCTGTAAAGTATCAACAGAAGTCTATAACATACAAGACGACTGCATTTAAATCCAATGTGCCGGAGTGTGACAAAACCCCGTGAGGAAAGATCCAGCTAGTGTTTGTGTGTGTTTCGGTGATCCGGTCAGATCCACGGTTAAATAAAAAAGTCTCTCCTGTTTAGTGCTGGCTTTATGAAGAGCAATGCTGTCATTCTGCAAGAAGTCATATTCGAGTCTTGGCATTAACAGGGCCAATCCAGATCTGCACAGACGATTACAGAGAATTCCAGGAATTTCCCTCTGTTGTCTTAAACGTGGCGTCACCTTGACCTTAAAGATCTCGGTGAAGATCATTAAGAATCTCTATCAGAATTTTGATCCCGTTCAGCTTCATCTCAAAGTGGAGGCAGTTTATCCTCATACTGAGGTGGTGGGGTAAGAGGTTCGATGCTTATTGGAGGTGCCGGAGAGTTTCCAATGTTTTTCATGGGCAGCTTCTCCGACTTAATCCTGCGGATCTTAATAGGGAGGAGTTTGCAGGTATTTTTTCCAGGTCTGTGAGATGACGTAGAAACAGCGGCAGTGGTGCCACTAGAAGCCGGGACAGCCTGAAATATGGTAGTTGTGACCTCTGGTGCTTCACTCTCATACTGTACGCTGTCAACTTGGACCAGGTCGTCATAGGATGGCAGCTGGGAAACGCTTGGGCGGAGGTTGCTCTGACGTACGGGGTATTGGCCACTGCCTACTGCTTCTTCATAAGTGGGTACAGCATATTCCTGCGCTTGCTCCTCAGCCCTGCGGGCATTTATAGAGATGGACAGACATAAATGTCATGAGTCACACACAGAACAATGAGATGCTGCAACTAGGAAATATCCCGGAGCTGAGACGTTTAGTTCTAAATAACATCAGCAAGTCAAAAACTGGAGTTATTAAATCGACGGTGTAAATGGTGTGACTGTAATAACAATCATCCAGCAAACGTCTGTTTTCGTTGCAATACTACTATGACCAGCAAATACGCTTGGACTTCACGCGTCTTCTTGGTTGCATCACTGTAGAAAGGAACGCCTATATGCATCACATAGTGAAACTACCAAGTCTTGGGCTGGCGTCCATACTAAAGTTATTTCAACCATCTCGCGTTCTCACTCTGTGGTCAAATAAATGTAGAACCTTTGAAAAATCTAAAAGGAATCACTTTTGCATTCTAAGATGAACCATCATCAGTTAAACACGGCATTTAAGCAGCACAAAGGAACTTCTACCATTTTTACCTTAGCTGCTCCCACTATAGGCATGGACAATGTCATTTTTATGACACTGCACAAGATTTACTCTTGTTTAGACTCTTTGTCATTACTTTCTTGAGTCTCTGACTTGCCTCTGCCATAATGTCCACTGTGTCTCTGTCAGTCAGCATCATTATTGTTCATGTTGGACACGACTGTAATGCGATACGCTGTTGTTCCAAGAGACAAGCGGTGGAGAGTACAGTCACTTGGCATGGCTTTTCAATGACATGAGACCGCGGGAGCTAAACGAAGCTTCCTAAAAGTAAATCAACATTTTTAAAGTGAAGCTGATATTTTAGCATGAAAATAAAAGTCCTTTATGTGGGTTTAAAGTGAATGCAAACCTGTGGTTTTGACAGCGTTACCCTGCCAGTCAGTTACTGCTGGCACACAACATAGTAACTGTGTTTTTCTATGCTCTAATAAGGAAGTTTATGTCTTGAAAGATAAGAAAAAGAAAAAAAAAGGAGGACTCGAGCAGACAGCCAAGTCCAGCAGAGAATCACTTTCACGCATTTTTAGAAAACAAGCTCTTTTGGATTCACAGCACGCTCAACATTGTCAACATTGTTCCTTTTTGTATCATCTGGTGTTCTCATGACTACATTTAAAAAAAAAAATAAAAAAATAAAGGTCCAAGTCACGTCGTGACTGTACTCACGTTTCTCTCTCCTGCTGCTCTCTTGCAGCCTCGACCCTCTGGTTCTGGACCTCCTGGAGCCTCAGCTGCTCCCGCTGTTTGTTCCTCATTCCCAGACACAAGGACAGCAGCAGCATGGCCACCCCGGAGCCCGCCAGCACAAAGGCCACAGAAGATGCTTTATTCCTCTTTCCATCAATGGGATGACCTCCCCCCGATCCACTGCTGCTGCCGTTAAAAGCCGCTTCTGCAGGCACCACACTCCACACAATCATCACGACGCCGAGGGCAATCAGACCAACTCCCAAAGCGCACAGTGCGTACTGGGAACCCGAGTTCTCTCTGTTTTCACTGCTGCTGACGTTGTTACTGTTGTTGCTATTAGTTCCTCCACTCCCGAGAGGACAGGGGGATCCATCCACACTGGAACGCATCTTGTTACTTCCACAACTTCAGTCAGACCAGCTGCGATGAGGTCAAAAACTGTAGAAAGAAAGGGGTTCTACGAGGGACACAAACCAGGAAAAAATCAATAGGCTACCACAGAATGGAAGAACATTAACACACGCTGAAAAAAGGGAAGTTAAAAAGCAGAAATTAAATATCTATCTGCTACAAAGCTTAATATATGTTGGTAATGTTGTCTTACATTGAAAAGACACACTCTTCTGCCTTCCTCCTCTGAGCAATACCTGAAAGGGGGTGGCAGTCTCCAGTCAGAGTGATCAGAGGTTCTACTTTATGAAAATCCAAGCCCAGTCCGCCCCCCGCCTTTCCTTTCACAGAAACAGATGTCATCTAAAATTCGCTGAAGTCAAATAAACCTGAGGCGTCTACAAGTAGGTGTGTTACTAGGTGAAAATTTACATCAGCCTTGTCTTTCACTTGTGTTATCGCAGTACTCATGTCAGCATATTAAAAGGTGTAGATAAGAGCTGCTTTTGTAAAGCAGCAGCCTCAATAAAATCATGACACAAGCCCATACTCTACAAGTTTACCGTGTGGGAATCCTGCTTTAAAAAAAAAAAAAACCTGGACCATTTAGCGTGAATATGTAACGAACATATCAAGGGGAAGTTTAACTGCTGTACAAAGTAAAACAATTCTTTGAAATTCAATGAGCGTGACCAACGGGCATACGTGCACTTAACCAACAGACTTGATGCATGTCACTGACCACATGACCACCAACATTTTTTTTTTTTTTAAATGGTAATCAAAAAGGCATAAGCAGTACAAAAACAAAATCAAAAGAGGCAAAAGCACTGACATGGATCAGGGTTTGTTAATGTAAATACCAAAAGAAGAGTAAAGTGAAATGTCCCCGAAATGTTCAGAAACAAGAACATGTGCTGCCCTGCTGGAAGTAAAGACGGGGTCGTAACAGGTCACAATGCCCTACATTTAAAGATGCCCTTTTACTACACAATCCAGGGCCTGCAAGTCTATCTGGGCCTCATCTGGATTAAAAATTGGGCAAATTTATTACAGTGAATTTAGGCTTGAAATGGGCCAGTTGCACTGGTCTCAAATGGTTTTAGCAGTCGGGGCTGCAAAGGGAGAAAGCCTGTATGGGCCAAATGTATGTGACCCATGTGGGATGCAAGTGGACTTTAATGGGTATGGGCTAAGAAAGGGGCAAATCATGTGGGTCTAATATAGTTATAGTAGCACATTCCCCACATTAGAAAATGAACCAGATGGACCCCACATAAAACCAGGTAGATCCCAGTCAGAGTCCATATGGCCAAACACAGATAAGACCACAGCAGAGGTATAAGTCAAACCCATGTGAGACCCATTTTGTAGCCCACTTGTAGCTCACATGAGGCCTATATATTTTAAAAGCTGGCTAGGAGGAATAGTGAATTTATCTATTCGTAAACAGCTGGACAAATTAAAAAAAAATAATCTGAGCGCTGCTTCTCACAAGATGCTGCGCAGCCCAGAAATGCAAAGGAATTCCTGTAAGAATGTTCAAGCTATAGACCTGCTTATTATAGTCCAGCCCACTACTACACCTTAGAAAAAAAAAGTAAAAAAAAAAAGTGAGTAATTTAAGCGTTTGTTACTGCAGTCGGAAATGTCCCTTTCTGGCAGTAAAAAAGGAGAAAAACACGCTGCAGACGCTGGTCGCTTTAATTAGTTTCATTCTATTAGTCAATATAATTGTTGTTTTGGCCAACACCGCCGTGCCGCGTCCATGTTTTACTAAACACAGGACGGGCTGGCATCACGGTAACGCGAAGCTGTCCAGAGCAACGCCGTTAATCCGCAGACGCGCTCACGAGTGCGTCTGCAAACGTTTACAAACGTTTCAACCACGCAAACTGCTACTTCGGCGAGCGAGAAAAAGCCGCGATCGCACTCACCTCTGCATCACATGCCAACTCTTCCTCTTCTCTCTCTCTTTTTTTTTTTAAATTTTATTTTTCCCCCCGCAAAGTACTGGAGCTTTTGAGATGTTTACAATCACACTGCTCCAGAACTAACACGACTTTAATGGGTTTAATTTAGTACCAGACGCCGTAGGAAGAAGTTTCGTCTAAGAAGGATGGGCTCGGACGGCGAGAGCAGGAAGGAGGGGGCTTCAGCGCCAGGGCACTTCCAGTTTCATTAACCCTTCCGCTCTCGGCTTGCTGGCGGACTGGGACAAGAGCTTAACAGGGAAGATATTTCAGGTATTTCACTTTTGCACACTGGTGGCAGTATGGAATTCCTAAGCCTCCGGCGATAAGAGCACCAGCTATTGCAAATATTTAACAAGTAAATGACTTGTGGCGAGTTTATCTGTGTTGTAATGTTCCTTTACCAGAACTGCCGCATGTACTTCCTACGTACGCTTAAGTGGCCATTTAAGACAAATATAGAAGTAAAGACTTACCTATTAATGCCTAACAATAGAGCCTTAACGGGAAAGGTCTGCCCTATACAGATGTTGTCATATTAGAGTCAGCTGGGAACCCCAGGGTCGGCGCGGGAATTAATTCAGTTTGAATGCCACCTAGCAGACGTTTGTCCTTATGTCTGAACAGCATGTGAAACAGGGCTATAAGCTGCATACAAGAACATAAATATAATAAATATTTCTCTAGGTAGTGTATCGAGTTACCTGGAAACTCAACAGTGGTTTCAATTCAAAAGAATTTCAGCTCAAGGCTAAAAAAAATATGAAAAAAAAAAAGGTTTTCATTTCACTGCAGACATGTTGCCTAAAGGGCATACGCTGTCTGGGTAAAGGCTGCTTTTATTCAGGTCCCAAACCAAAATGTATATGTGGGGCTCACCTGAGATATAAATGGGGGCCCATATATAGGATTGCCATTGCTTCCATATTGCCCCCATGTGAATTTCCCACTTGGGCTCAATTGGCCCAGTTGGTATAACAGATAAAACATCCTTCATCAAACGTCAGTGTCTCATCATGACGCATGTACCTGAGCATAACCACTGCGAAAAATTCAGAAGTGACATTGGAAAATCCCCTTAAGGAGTCCCAACCTTTTGTAGCCCATTTCTATCTCAGTTGGGCCCCACATACAAAAATATTATCCGGGATGTTAATCTGGGATTCAAAAACACACTTAATTCTACAGGTTCTTTTGTAGACTCAATGATAGACTAAACTCTCCCTGAGAACTTAAAGACTGAGTTGTTCTCAATAAGTTGTTGTCTGAAATATTAAAAAAAAGAAAAAGTAAATTCTTTTCAAAAGCTGATACATGAAGTAGTCATGCAGAAGAAGAATGATTTTAACCACTGTATACGCATTTATGACCAGTCATGATCAAAACGTAATAATCCCAGCTCCAGAATAAGGAATCTTTAGAAATGTGTCTTTGTGAGATATTAGACATAGTCCAAAGGGAATATGAGTGATTAAAAATGAGAATAACTTTCACTATTGCTGTTTTTTGGGTTTTTTGGGATGGGTTTGTGTGAACGTCCTCGAAGGCCATCCCAGCCATCAATCTCCGGTGACACATCCTTGAAGGTGTACATGGCTCTTTCTTTTTTGCAGCCAGTGACAAGAAAATAAACAAACGGAAAGTCTGCATAAGATTGATGGACACTGTTTGATCAGGACTTCTCGCTCAAATAAACACCATTTATCATCTTAGATCATGCAGGAATTCTCCTTTGTGGGTTTACAACTCTCTGTCACACTGTGTAAGTTCTTTAGACTGGTCATGGGACACGGATGGTCTGTCATCATGCATTTTAAAACGTGACTGTGTATTTTCCCAGCTTGGCTCAGTTTTGCTCTACTTCTTAGTCCCTGTCCTGATAAAATGATAAATGTAAGGTTTTATATTATTGAAGAAAAAACACCTCCAACAGCGGAATCCCGTCTCCCAAACCGCACCCTGCATTGTTCATTTTAAGAGAGGCAGCCTTATTCTTTTGGGCTCTAGGGAAGCTTTCTTCCTCCTAAGGCTTGGTCTGAGGCCCCTGTTACAATACAGGAGGGAACGAACACACAGAGAAGCACTGAGCAGGCCCAGATTGTATCTGGTAGTCTGGATTTATCACCGCCAGTCTCTAATCATATTTGTCGGAAGCCACAAAGGAAAAACACTGCTGAAAAATAGATGCTTAATTTACATAGCTTCGTACAGTCATTTTACATGCTGCCAGTTAACTATAACATATCCTTTCAATCAATATCGCAGACAAAACCACACTGCAGTCAAAGGACACCACCTATCTTGACTTTTATTTTTTAATTAGGGTTTTATGGCTTCTGTGTGATTATATAATTACATTTTTCCTCTGAATATTTTCCAATAAGCAATGAAGCTGATTTCCCAGGTGGAACTACTCCCTGTTCTTTGCAATGCTCCTAATATTACGGAATACAAAGGAACATCCCCACAATGCATTGGGGGGTTTACCAGACAGGTTTATAATGTTTAGCAGCCAGAGCTGAGTCATCGACCTCACAAAAAGACCAAGTCACTGTGAGTAAGAGGAAAGGTACGCCGTCTGAGCTGCAGAGATGTCTAAACTGTGACTTGTGCAACAGAGAAGGGGGTTGGTAAGTAGACTTGCCAAAATACTATGAAAATATCAATGAAGTGAACAAATCAGCACTTGTAGGAGGTAAAAGTGGCCCCTCATTTTCAATACTGTACGTTGGGGTGCTTCTCGATACCTTTTAAGCCGTTTTATTTTTTCTTAAGACGAGTAACTCAAACTGTCCTCTTTCTTGGTGCGACTTTTGTTAGTTCCTGAGATAAAAGTTTGACACTTCAGATGCTAGATGGTAGAATTATCGAAGAATTATCTGCAAGGCTGCCATTGTGGGGAAACCCTTGAAAATGACACTTCCACATTATACATAAGGGATTTAAATTCATTATACTGTATATTGAGAGTTTAGGTTTCTGAGCATGATTCCGATTCCTGTTCTTCTTCAGACCACACATCCAACAGTCCTTTTTTTCCCAGCTGGTTCCAGTATTATACGTTTACATCATCCCTCTGCAGTGTCTGCACCACCACCAGTATCTTGAGTGAAGACAAATTACTCATCATTTTAGTGACGTTTATTTCCACAGCTTCTTTGTGTTTTTATCCAAACACTGAAATATTTTTATTCTGTCAAAAATACTTATATCGATGGAATAAAATGGCATCTATATTTGATAAGTAATTTTTCTTTTCATTTTCATAACCTTTCATCCTTTTTCATTGCAGCAGTCATCCTTTGTCGGCATTGTTTACATGAATTGTTTACTGCACAGTATAAAACTCCACAAGTGCTACATTTATTCAAACTCAACAAATTAAATGTGCAAGATGGAAAAAAAGACTGAACAATACATTTTTTTTTTGTCTTCAGCCACTTGTCAAGGCATCACAAATATTAGAGATAAACAAAACAAAACAAGAGCATTTTGCACTGATATGAAACTTTTTTTTTTTTTAATCTTAAAGTACCCTGTATAACACAAAAAGGCTATTAAAAACCTTATTGCCCCTCAGAGGAGCGGCCTGCCTGTCGTAACGAATCAGAGACTCACATCCTGAGTTGCACACACAGAATAGCACATTAATAATGTAGCTTGACTTCTTTGTCTCTAGAGTCTGGCATCGAAGAAGAAAAATTATTGTCAAAAAGTTTAAAATACCACATGTGCACAATTTACCAGGAAACTCACAAAAAGAATCCTGCTCCTTTTTTACAAAGTGCAATCTGTCCTCTGAAGGCTCAGAATAAAAGTGTCCATGTTCACGTGGATGACAGAAGTCTGTGGTACAGTAGTTGGAACTGTACTGATGTCACACATTGGTGACTTCGATGCTGGCGTAACCCCGGATCGGGCTTCCCTCGGCTCTGGGCGGAGTGTGGTCTCTGACTTCCCGAGGCAGGGAGCCATAGGTGCTATGGCAACTCAGGTCCCGGCCATTGCGGTTTTTGGGACTTAACCCTGTTGGAGGCTGTGACAGGAAACACTTTCATTTAGGCCGCTGCAAATACGCGTAAAAGGTTTGGCCGGGTCACGGTGTATCTTTTCATGATATCATTTAAATTAACAGTTACATTTGGCATTCTATGATCTGCAATTACACCATGGGCATCTGCAGTTGAAGATTTGTAGTCGAAGCATTTATCATGGCCAAGATTGAAAAAAAGCACCTCAGACTACATTGTGTAAATATTTTCGCACCTTGACAGCCCTCCTTCTCAGCAAGCTGTCTTCATCAGTGTGTCGACAGTTAGAGCTGGGCGGTCTGCCCAGGGAGTTTTGGCGAAGCAGGACTGGGGGAGTTCCCAGGCCCAAACACTCATAGTCCTGTTTAGCATCCGCTCTGCTGGAGAGCATAAGAAGAAACGGTGTGTTGGATACAGAGTCACATATCATTGAAAAGACGTGAAAGACGGGGGGGGGGGGTTGCTTGATTAGACACGAGTAATCACTCTCTTGCATTCACTTTTACAAAAGCACCTGACGGCTGCCTCTCACCTGGCCGGGCCAATTAGCGTCTTCATCTCCTCAACGAGGTGTCTGCGAACCATGTGCTTGTTAATGGGGATCCCCAGTGCTGTCGCCATGGCGTCAGTGTTGAAAGTAGGGTCAAGCACCATGACGGCTCCATGAACTCCACTGTTCAGGAGACTTTCAGCATATTCCTGGATTGAAAAAGGGACTCGCTCAGAACAACCACGCTACAGCCCACCAGTGGGTTCCGAGCAAAAGTCTGAAAATTAGGCCAAACTTGTTTTCAGATATAGAGCAAAGTGATTCATTTGTTGTTATCAGCATGACATAAAACATCCTGTGGAAATGAAGGAGGTGCAATCCCCGGCAGACTTATCTGTGAAGGTGTTCACTGTGATTAATATCGCAGCGCCAGCACAAAGGTCAATGTCACAAAGGCTGTGACATGTTGTAATCCCCTTAGTTTACATAAACGTCCCAGTTCACCTACGTGATGATGACGATGACGTTCTTGTGCGGGTCCAAAGACGACAGTCTACTCTCTGTACTCCTGAGTGTCGGGGCTATTCTTTGTCCTCTTGCTTTTGATTTTCTGTTATTGTCTGTTCCATATCACTGTGTTTCGACCTAAATTAAAGACACCTCCATTCTTTCTTTCTTCTTTGTGTATCCACATTAAGAGAATTGGTGAGTGTTTCATTTTTCCTGTTTAGGGTGAATGGTCTTATATGTCTCACCTTGAGATCAATGTCTCTGATCCATTTCATGACCCGATGAGAAGTCCATACCAATGGATCCACATTCTGGTGTTCACACTGTATCCGTCGAGCCTGCAGCGCCTAAAAAATATTAAAATCAAACATTTATTGGTTACGTATTTATCTGCCATCTGAGCACAAGTATATTCACTTTTGAAACTGTTTCTTACTTACCTCCTTTTCAAATTTGAGTAAGTGCAGCAGTTCGATGCCCAGCAACAAGCTGACCTGATGGAACTTCTTGGTTATGTTGAGGTGGCATTCCAAGTCATGACGTGTCAGGGAGTTAAGCATGCGGCCGTCCACCAGATGAGTGTGAAAGGCCTGGGAATACTGAGGCAAGCCCACATCGCTTAACCAGGCCTTGGCCACCCAGTGGTGGTCCATATCTGCAGCCTTGGACAGCCTGCAGAAAGACACAACGGCAAATCCACTTTCACCCCACACATTAACTCACACAGTGGTATCACAAGTCATGCTTAGCTGGGAAGAGTTTGCAGCCAGACAGAGGAATGGTTCGGCAAGTAGTCAGTCACACAAAAGGGGAACATTTCTTACCAGTAAGATTTTGTAAAGAGATTCTTCAATGGGGGAAGCATCTATTACAACTCAAGTTGTTTCTAGGCGCTTTCCAGAGACCCAGAACATGACCCCTGAGACAGTGTTACATAAACAACGGCAGGTAAAAACTCCCCTAGTGGGAGAAAAACCTTAAACCAAACCAAAACTGCCCTGGAAGAGGGAAGAAACCTTGACGCACATAACTTAAGACTGGGGGAAGAAAAAAACAGAACTACAGCATTTTGAGGGATTGGGTCATGTCCCTCTGATGCATTGCTTAAAAATATTACCCATTGAGGGATGAGTTAAATAAAGAAAAAAGAAAAAAAACAAGGATTCGGGTGAACTCATCCTTTAATTTTGTATTAGAGGTTGGATATAATGGATGAGCAGCCACAACAGTGTTTTGCAGGACAAAGTCTTACATGACTAAAATAGTAAATCTTAAGGTATTTATGAAGACCTTTTTGTTTATTCATCTTTTTATGTTTGGTTTTTCCCTTTTGCAAGGGTCACCATTGCCAATCGTCCTGTTCCACCTATTGATTTACGGTTTTACATCAGATACCCTTCCTCCCACAACCCTCTTCACTTTATCCGGGCCTGGGACCAGCACTATGAGTGGCTGGAGCAAAGGTGAAGATACAAGGTGCTTTTTCCAGTGACACTTTGGCACATGTTTAAAAATTAAAACATCTTAACACATCAAGTGTGGACTATGCCTTCTGATATGTCCTATAAGTCCTCTTTATCCTTTCCTCACCCTTTGCCATTCTCAGCATCTCTGTAATCTTCAATGGCCAGGCGGAGTTTTCGGCGATGCATTAAACTGCTGACACCTAAACCCACCTCAAGGTCTTCATCTGTTAGTCCTAGCAAAACCTGAAAAATATTAGAGTGGATGTGTCACAGTTTCTTACAACTGAAACCACTTAATGTCATAGTAAAGCAGACAAATACAGTTGGATTATAAAGGATCTATTATATCCATTGCATTATAGATGAACCATGTAAGCCATCTGACCTTACCTTGCCGCTCTTGACATTTTCTGAGCAGGTGCGGATATACATGGGCATCGCCATGACAACTTCTAACCAGGCCTGCACAGTGCCCGCCCTCCACTGAGACATGGGTGTTGTCCTGGCCAGCTCCACCTGCTGGAGGCGGTCTAGCTGGTCCTCTGAGCCGTCTGAAAGGCTGAGGCTGAGGCGGGTGGAGCTGGAGAGGCTGTCTGAGTCTGCGTGGGGATGGGGTAGGTATATGGGTGATGTAGTTGAGGTTGTGAGTGAAGGCAGAGGTGGACGTGGGCATAGTGAGCAATGATAAAAACAGACATTAATGTAGTGCAATATTAAGCAGTTTAATATCAAATTAGCCCCATGGAGGAAGCTGGCTTGTCTGCTTGAACACAAGCATGTGTTTCATAAAAAAAAGAAAAAAGAAAAAAAAAGCAACTCTTATAAACAATCTCACACTTAAGAAGTCCATTAAAGCCGCAGCTGTTTGTGCTTTGCAATTAAACTGTCACATCTGTCTAAATTAGCCTGTGGCAACAGCTGCAGTAAGGAAGAACATGGGATAATTTGATGCATTATGAACACAGCTACATCACATTAGTATGTTCTCCAGTTGGTAAATTCTACCCTGATGGTATAATGTGAAGAACATCACACATATACAAATATTTAGATTATATCTCCATAAATCATGTCCGAAGAAGTAATGAGGCCAAGAATGGTGCTCATTTCAGCATTTCACTGTTTCGACCAGCAGGTGGCAATCTCATAACAGCGTTTGACTCTGGGTTTGGGGATAACGTTGCTTTCTAGCGTTCTGATCAGTATACAGTGAGCAATACATGTGTAGTAAAACTTAATAAGCAGCCTAACGTCTGTAATACTTGTTGATATGCATGCATTAGTACCAGCTCTAAGAACAAAGCTGACTGATGTAGTTATATCTGACTGTACACAACCCTGGGAACATAATGAGCCTTGGATAAAAACATCCATCTTCGAGCAACATTTTTGTCCTTGTTTGTCTCTGCAATCTCAGCAACAAATTTTGTTATTTCAGTGGATGAATAAAGATGCCTGATTGAATGATGCACTCTGTCTGAATCATTCACTTTGAAATTTTGCTCCAAGCTTTTAACAAAGGAAAAGAAAGGAAACAGGAATCCTATTTCTAATAAAAAGCAAATGGAAACCTTATATTTTGGCAAGCTTTTCTGTTCTAGTGGGTTTATTGAAAAGGAGATTCACAGGTACACACTTGTTTGGTCCAAATACGCAGATCTTTGTTAAACCAACCTTTGGTGAGTCATCTTGAGCTGGATGCTTTTATGTGCCCTCCTAAGAGCAATGCATAAGCTCACGTACACTCGGAGTGCCCTCAGAGAATAATTCATATTAACCTGAACCCGCTAGCTGTTCGGCC